>CM055905.1:24198146-24200646 GCA_029582155.1 Panopea generosa
GAAGTAGAAGTAGTTAATATTTATAGTAGTAGACTGAGTAGAAGTAGAGCAACAGTAGTAATAATAGTGGTAAAAACGTAGTAGTTGTAGTAGTAGTAGAATTAGTAGTAAAATAGTAGTAGTAGTTGTAGTAGTAATATAAGTAATAGCAGCAGTATTAGTAATATTAGTTAAGTAGTTGCATTAGTAGTGAAAGTAATAGTTGTAGTAGTGGTAGTAGTAGTAGTAATTGTAGTAGTAGCAGTTGTAGTAGTATACCAGTAGTGGTAGTAGCAATAGTTTAGTAGCAGTATAAGAAGTAGTAGTAGTTGTTGTTGTTGTGAGCGTAGTAGTAGTAGATGATATTATTGTAGTAAAAGGAGTAAAAGTTGTTGTTTTGCAGCAGTATTTTAAGTAGTAGTAGTAGGTGTAGTGTAAATAGTAAAAGTAATTGTTGTTCTTTAGCAGTACTAATAGTAGTCGTTGTAACACCTTGTTGTTACAGTAGTAATAATAGTTATTGTTTTGCTGCAGTACAAGAAGTACACGTAGTAATTTTAGCGATAGCAGTAAATGCAGTAACACGAGTTGCTGTTGTTGTAGCAGCCACAGTAGTAGTTATTGTAGTAGTAGTAGTATTAATAGTTTTTGTTTTGAAGCAGTATTAGAAGTAGTAGTGGTGGTTGTAGCGTTTATAGTAAAAATATAGTGTTGTAGTGGTAGTAGAAATAGCAATGGTTGTTGGTTAGCAGCAGTATTTGAAATAGTAGTAGTTGTAGCGTTAATAGTAGCAGTTGTTGTTGGTGATGTAGCAGTAGAAGTTGTTGTTATTGTTGTAGCAGTAGTAGTAATAATCGTTGTTTTGCGCCGTATTGGAAGTAGTTGTAGTAGTAGTTGTTGTAACGTTAATAGTAAAAGTAGTAGCAGTTGCTGTTACAGTTGTTGTTTTAGAAGTAAATATTGTTGTTTTGCAGCAGTGGTAAGTAGCAATAGTAAATAAAGCATTAATAGTAAAATAACTAATTTAAACATGAGTTGTTGGTGTTTTAGCAGTCGTAGTAGTAGTAGTAGTAGTAGTAGTAGTAGTAATAATAGTTGTTGTTGTTGTTGTTGTTGTTGTTGTTGTTATTGTTGTTGTTGTTGTTGTTTTGCAGAAGAAGTAGTAGTAATTGTTGCAGCGTTAATAGTAAATATTGTAAAAAGAATTCTACTTTATGTAGCAGTATCAGTACTTGTTATTATAGTTGTATAACTATTTATACTACAACTACAATATCAACTACTACTTCTACATTAACAACAACAACAGCAACAGCTATTACTCCTACAACAACAACAACTACTACTCCTGCAACAACAACTACTACTATTCCTAAAAAAACGCATTATTATTGCAACAACAATAACAACAACAACAACTAACAACTACTACTACAACTACAACAACAACAACTACAACAACAACAACTACTACTACTACAACTACAACAACAACAACTACTACACATTAAACAACAACAACTACATAACCTGCAACAACAACAACTAAACTTCTTCTACAACAACAATACTTACAACAACTAATGCTTAAAAAAACACATTATTATTGCTATACCAACAAAAACTACTACTCCTATAACAACAGCTACTACTATTCCTACAAAAAACGCATTATTATTGCTACAACAACAACAACAACTACTACTACTACAACTACAACAACAACAACTATTACACATTAAACAACAACAACTACATAACCTGCAACAACAACAACTATACTTCTTCTACAACAACAATACTTACAACAACTAATGCTTAACAAAACACATTATTATTGCTATACCAACAACAACTACTATTCCTATAACAACAACTACTGCTTTTCCTACAAAAAAAACGCATTAGTATTGCTACAACAACAACAACAACTACTACTACTACACCTACATCAACAAATAATACTTATTCTCCAACAGATAAACTTACAATTACTTATGATACAAAAACAATAACAAGTACATGTACAACTACTCCTACAAAAAACACACATTATTATTGCTACAACAACAACTACTACTACTACTACTACTACTACTACTACTACTACGATTACTACTACTACTAATACATCTACAACAGTAACAACAACAACTACTACTACTACTAATACATCTACAACAACAACAACAACAACAACAACAACAACAACCACCACTACTACCACTTCTACTACTACTACTACTACTAATAATAATAATAATAATACATCTACAACACCAACAACTACTACTGCTACTACTACTACTCCTTCCTTTACAACAACAAAATCTACTACTACTACTCCTATAACAACAGCAATAACCATTACTACTGCTTCAACAACAACTACTATTACTACTGTAACAACTACTACTACTACTACTGCTACTCCTATAACAACAGCAATTCCCACTACTACTGCTTCAACAGCAACGACTACTACTTCTATAACAAAAACTACTACTACTTCTACGACTAC